>OX451739.1:36780863-36808363 GCA_948472305.1 Vicia faba | reverse complement strand
AGATAGATAGATAGATAGATAGATAGATAGATAGATAGATAGATAGATAGATAGATAGATAGATAGATAGATAGATAGATAGATAGATAGATAGATAGATAGATAGATAGATAGATAGATAGATAGATAGATAGATAGATAGATAGATAGATAGATAGATAGATAGATAGATAGATAGATAGATAGATAGATAGATAGATAGATAGATAGATAGATAGATAGATAGATAGATAGATAGATAGATAGATAGATAGATAGATAGATAGATAGATAGATAGATAGATAGATAGATAGATAGATAGATAGATAGATAGATAGATAGATAGATAGATAGATAGATAGATAGATAGATAGATAGATAGATAGATAGATAGATAGATAGATAGATAGATAGATAGATAGATAGATAGATAGATAGATAGATAGATAGATAGATAGATAGATAGATAGATAGATAGATAGATAGATAGATAGATAGATAGATAGATAGATAGATAGATAGATAGATAGATAGATAGATAGATAGATAGATAGATAGATAGATAGATAGATAGATAGATAGATAGATAGATAGATAGATAGATAGATAGATAGATAGATAGATAGATAGATAGATAGATAGATAGATAGATAGATAGATAGATAGATAGATAGATAGATAGATAGATAGATAGATAGATAGATAGATAGATAGATAGATAGATAGATAGATAGATAGATAGATAGATAGATAGATAGATAGATAGATAGATAGATAGATAGATAGATAGATAGATAGATAGATAGATAGATAGATAGATAGATAGATAGATAGATAGATAGATAGATAGATAGATAGATAGATAGATAGATAGATAGATAGATAGATAGATAGATAGATAGATAGATAGATAGATAGATAGATAGATAGATAGATAGATAGATAGATAGATAGATAGATAGATAGATAGATAGATAGATAGATAGATAGATAGATAGATAGATAGATAGATAGATAGATAGATAGATAGATAGATAGATAGATAGATAGATAGATAGATAGATAGATAGATAGATAGATAGATAGATAGATAGATAGATAGATAGATAGATAGATAGATAGATAGATAGATAGATAGATAGATAGATAGATAGATAGATAGATAGATAGATAGATAGATAGATAGATAGATAGATAGATAGATAGATAGATAGATAGATAGATAGATAGATAGATAGATAGATAGATAGATAGATAGATAGATAGATAGATAGATAGATAGATAGATAGATAGATAGATAGATAGATAGATAGATAGATAGATAGATAGATAGATAGATAGATAGATAGATAGATAGATAGATAGATAGATAGATAGATAGATAGATAGATAGATAGATAGATAGATAGATAGATAGATAGATAGATAGATAGATAGATAGATAGATAGATAGATAGATAGATAGATAGATAGATAGATAGATAGATAGATAGATAGATAGATAGATAGATAGATAGATAGATAGATAGATAGATAGATAGATAGATAGATAGATAGATAGATAGATAGATAGATAGATAGATAGATAGATAGATAGATAGATAGATAGATAGATAGATAGATAGATAGATAGATAGATAGATAGATAGATAGATAGATAGATAGATAGATAGATAGATAGATAGATAGATAGATAGATAGATAGATAGATAGATAGATAGATAGATAGATAGATAGATAGATAGATAGATAGATAGATAGATAGATAGATAGATAGATAGATAGATAGATAGATAGATAGATAGATAGATAGATAGATAGATAGATAGATAGATAGATAGATAGATAGATAGATAGATAGATAGATAGATAGATAGATAGATAGATAGATAGATAGATAGATAGATAGATAGATAGATAGATAGATAGATAGATAGATAGATAGATAGATAGATAGATAGATAGATAGATAGATAGATAGATAGATAGATAGATAGATAGATAGATAGATAGATAGATAGATAGATAGATAGATAGATAGATAGATAGATAGATAGATAGATAGATAGATAGATAGATAGATAGATAGATAGATAGATAGATAGATAGATAGATAGATAGATAGATAGATAGATAGATAGATAGATAGATAGATAGATAGATAGATAGATAGATAGATAGATAGATAGATAGATAGATAGATAGATAGATAGATAGATAGATAGATAGATAGATAGATAGATAGATAGATAGATAGATAGATAGATAGATAGATAGATAGATAGATAGATAGATAGATAGATAGATAGATAGATAGATAGATAGATAGATAGATAGATAGATAGATAGATAGATAGATAGATAGATAGATAGATAGATAGATAGATAGATAGATAGATAGATAGATAGATAGATAGATAGATAGATAGATAGATAGATAGATAGATAGATAGATAGATAGATAGATAGATAGATAGATAGATAGATAGATAGATAGATAGATAGATAGATAGATAGATAGATAGATAGATAGATAGATAGATAGATAGATAGATAGATAGATAGATAGATAGATAGATAGATAGATAGATAGATAGATAGATAGATAGATAGATAGATAGATAGATAGATAGATAGATAGATAGATAGATAGATAGACAACGAGATAGATAGACAGATAGATAGACAACGAGATAGATAGATAGATATATATATAATCTATCAAAAATTCTAAAATAGATTTTACCAAATTCTACAATATACTCTACATTTATATTATATAAAAAATATTACTATATAAAAACATGTACATTCCGAAAATATTAGCATTGGTCAGATAGTATAATCGGCGATGAAATGATAAAACTAGTAAGCGGTTCGATAATAAATGTGCCCGGTTTGCAACCCAGCTAGAGGGCCTGTACGATTATTATACCTTCGGGTAGCAGTTCGTATACATCTTAGACTCAGATAAGGATGGTGACTGCGGTGATTGGTCCATAGTCGGCTATCAGCTGTAATATAGTGGGAGAACTGACTTTTTGGTTTTTATCCAAAATGTGCGGATAGCTAGAGTCGCTACCGACTTTTCTTTTATCCAATATAAGAAAAGGCTGAAAAGAATAGGAAAAACCTTGATAGATTTTGAGTTCGGGGGGTAAGTTATGAAAATGGAAGGTGTTAGCACCCTTTTCATCTGTAGTTATCTACGGGCTCTTAATCGCTAGTTCACTTTTTAAAATTTTCTTTGTGTGTGTGATTTGTTTGAAAATATTTTGAAAAGCTAACTTTGTAATGATTCTTGTATCAGTCTTCAAGAATGCGTACAAAGTGTTGAAAATATTTTGTTTGAAAAAGTATGATGTGTAAAGATGTTTTGTTTGTGAAAAAGGTTGTGAAAAAGCGATTAAAAGTTCCTTACCCACTAAAGATCGTTCTTATTCTTTTCCTTCTTGTTAGAGATAGTGTTATCCATACCATTAGTTGGTAGGTAACCCTATCCATTAGATTTGAAGGGACATGCATAAGATCGTCGTATGGTCATAGAAAGGAACTTGTAAGGATACTTTAGCAATTCGAAGGGACTATCATCATTTTTCTTGTAGGGCCATCGAAGTGACTAGATCATTTTATAGGCAACTCGAAGGATCATCGACAGATTATGATCTTTATTCGAAAGGGACCATGATGCACTAGTGCAGAAATGACTTTTTACATCGGGTGAAATTGACTTTTTACATCGGTTTTGGGTCCGATGTAAAGTCAGGCGATATAGTAAATCAGGGACTTTTTACATCGGTTTTGGGACCGATGTAAAAAGTTCCTTTTTTACATCGGTTATAATATCAGAACCGATGTAATAACCTGTTATTATGCACATTTTTTAAAAAATTGATCCAGTTTTTTACATTGGTTGGAAGTAATACCCGATGTAAAAAGTCCCTTTTTACATCGGTTTTAATATATGAACCGATGTAAGAAACAATTATTATGCATATTTTTTTAAAAAATTGATCCAATTTTTTACATCGGTTGGAAGTAATACCCGATGTAAAAAGTCCCCAGTGACGCGACTTTTTACATCGGTTATTATCCCCAACCGATGTAAAAAGTCCCTTTTTGAAAGTTTTTACATCAGTTTTTACTAATAACCGATGTAAAATGTATGAAATTTTTTTGGAATAGATTATTTATTTTTTGGGTTTCCCTATACAAATATAATTTGTACCAATTTTTTCATATTTTTCCAATATCAAACAGACAATATTTATGTCGCTATATAGATTTCATAGCTTTCCAACATCACATATATCACATTTAGGACGATGTTTTCATATTTTTCACAACAAACTTACAAATTGAACAATTGTATTGCAAACTTGTATTGTATTACAACATACAAACTTACAATTACAAATTCTTCACAAAATATAAAACAATATTCAACTATTTATAAGTCTTTTTCAAAACTTACAATTACATAATATTCACAAAATATACATATACAAAAATATTCAACTATTTCTAAGTTTCCAAACTTGAATTACCAATATAAAATCTTCGGTAGACAACACCAAAATCATATTGCCTGACAATAAATAATAACAATTAACATCAGCAAAAAAAATCAAGAAACTCAACACATGAGCAAAAACCACATGTATTGTGCAAAAACCACAACTTATACAATTTTATAAAACTCACCAAGATAAACTTAAGTTCCATGTAACTCAAAGAAACATTTTGCCCAACGAAGTCGCAAATCATACAAATCATCTGGTGTTAATTCTGTTGGGTCATCAAATACCTATAATATATAAATATAACAATATAGAGTTATTTTTTAAAAATTCATATTAAGTCGAAAAACAAAAAGTAAAGAACAAAGTAAAGTTATTTTTAGTACCTGCATCCAATTCTCGGTTATATTAGCAGAGACAATATCTAACATATTTTTCATCACATAGTATCCACAATCATTAGAGTTATGTTGTTGCCTTGTCTACAATTGAATGACATAATTAGTGAATATTTATCATAAATTTAACTATAGAATTACAATTTACATCACACTTACATTGGGATGAAGCCATGTAGCCTTTTTTCTATTTCCATTTGCCATTTGATGAATCCCAAAAGAACTAATACAGAAAGATATAAACATCACATAACTAAATATACTCGCCAATGAAAAATCACATAACTATTGATTGTCAATGAAAGTCACATGAAAGATAAACTTACTTTGTAATAATTTTCTTCGTGTTCTGGTCAATTTCCCGATGAAGTGAACAAAATACGACAACTAAATTGTCTCTTGGACATATGACTATTAATTGCCAATGTCTCCTGTACGTGTGTGTGGAAACAGAAAAGTCGCATAAAATATATATGTTATCAAAATTAAATAATATAAAACACAATTTCATAAAAATTCTTACCCATGAATTAATGGTAGTAAGTGGCACGCTCTGTTTTCATCACGTAACTTTTCTAACACGTAATTTTTAACATCTTCTTGAGATTTCGCTACATTATCATTATAAATACACCTAGCAGGGTCCATAAATCCATATAATTCTGAAATGGAATTCTCAAGACAAACACGATGAATATACCTGAATAATTTTAAAATTAACATTAGAATCAAAGTGATGAGAGATATAACATAGTAATAGAGATTGACTTTAATAAAACAATAAAATGTACTTACGTGCACCAAATTTGAAGAATAGACACGTCAAGCCAATGACCTAAACCCACCAATAACTCTCTGATACATTTAGCTGAAACATAAAAATTAGAGACACTCGCACAATGACTTAATTGTATTGCCAAATGGTTATCATCCAATTTCAAAACCATGAGTAACAATCTCTGAACATCATCAACTTCCACGTCTTTTGTGCTCTCTTTTGTGCTTCCCTTTGCAGCTGAACAACTTCCTTTTCCGCTTCCATTGATAATTTCCAATTTTTGAATGCATTTAATATCACCTGTGCTTTGTGATAAACCCATAGACTTAAGTGTCTCCATTAATGATTGCTGAAACATCTTACGCTCTTCAACCAACTTTTCTTCAAGTTCAACTCTAAGTTTTGTTTCCAATATTGCAAGTTGTTCATTTACGTCGATATGTTGACTTTTTCTTCCAAAGAAAGTGCTTTGTTTATGGTGTTTTCCAACACCACGAACACGACCTCCATGCTCAGATGTTCCAATGGCTAATGATAAGATATCGTTACGTCCATCTGGAACAATTGCACCTTTTTCAGCTTCTTGAACAAGAGAATCCTACAAAATGCAAAAACATCAATTAATCAATCACAAATATAATGATACTTTGTAATAATTTTTCATTGTTTACTTACAATTTTTTCAGCAACCTCTTGTGTAGATTTTGATGTGTATTCTCCTCCTTTATTTTGTCGTGCTCTCTTCCATAACTCATGGCGTGATGGTGGAGATGGACTATCATTATCATCTAATGTGGAATTATCTCTCGATGATGACTTTTCTTTCATAATTTTCTCCTCAAGTAAGCGATACCCTCCACGAGACAATACATGTGGGTATAAATTCTTGGCCACATTATCCTTACCCTTCTGACTTTTTTCCTATTATAAACTCAAACAAGTAATTAATCACTAAATATAATAAAAATGTTATGCACACAAAAACATATAACTCCTACTAACCTTAAATTCAGGGGTATCTCGAATCTTGAGAAACTCTTTCCAGGCGTCTTCTGTAATAAAGTTATACTTGACATATGGAGGAGGATCATTTTCTATGGGATGATGAATATATCTATCTGTGAGTTGTGTCTTAAAACCTCTCCATCGCTCTCCCGCATATTTAATCCATTCTTTCCCGCACTTACAGTTGAAACGGCGAGCGAAGAGTCGTGAAGGGCGTGAATCGACCGACGAGGAGTCGTGAAACGGAGATTCCGAGATTCCGAGATTGCAAGTTGTCACTGTAGTTTTTCCAAGTCTTCCTTTATATTTAGCTGTTGGACTCACAATGCAAATGGAAATGGAAATTGAAATTGTTATAACTGCCAGGATAGTAACCCACGTAAGAGCATACATCAATGACTCTTATAAATTTTAAGATTCTAAACTATGAACTTTGGTCTAGTACCTAACAACATTGGCCAGATCGCTTATAAAAAAATTTATAGCCAGATCTACTAAACAGGAGCATTATAATATTACCAAATTAATTCAAGCAAAACTTCTCTAACCACAAAAATTAGTTCATAACATCTAATATATTAATATAGTAAAAGAGAATATAACGAGTTCTATTTGAGAAGGGAAAAAACAAACTAGTTGCGTATCAAACCAACACAATAATGAGATAATCTGTTTTGTTTGAATAAGTCATGCCAGAAACAAAATGAAAACAGACATATACCAATACCAACTAGTAAACATCCAGAAGATGAAGAAATACATACATTATACAGTGTAAGTATTCAATGCAATACAAACACTAACATATTATACTATCAAAGAAGCCTCATTTTATAGCTGCAGTAAACAAACCACGTTATATAACAGAAAACTCAGTAACAGTTGAAAACAAACCACGTTATAGCTGCAGTAAACAAACCAATGCATCAAACAGTTACAAGGATAACGGAAAACTCACTTACAGTTGAAACCCACGATGAATCGGCGGCGAGGAAGCAGTTGAAACAGCGATGAAACGGGCGGCGACGGTGAGCCGTTGAAACAGCGAGGAATCGGGCGACGACGGTGAGCACGTGACGGTGTTGGGTGTTGGAGGCGGTAGGCGTCGCGGAAACGGTGTTGGCGGCGACGGTGTTGGCAGCGACGATGTTGGCAGCGTCGTGGAAAAATGGGTCGGTAATGGAAAATGGGGCGTCTGTACAGTGTTCGCGAATAAAAGAAAATAGTTTTTATACTTTTTTACATCGGTGGACCTTCCAACCGATATAAGGGGTTGGGCTATTACATCGATGGAAAGTCCCACCGATTTAATATTTTGCTTTTTTTTTACACGCGTTTGTCTATTACATCGGTGGAAAGTCCCACCAATTTAATATTTTGCTTTTTTTTTTTAAACGCGTTTGTCTATTACATCGGTGGAAAGTCCCAACCGATGTAATATCTTACTTTTTTTTTTACACACGTTTTTATGATTTTTCAATATATTTTATATATTAATTCAAGCAATCATTTTTTACATCGGTTTTTATTTAAACCGATGTAATATATTGCTTATATTTTTTTTTACGTTTTTGTCACCTTGTTTCTTATTTACAAAAATGCCACCGTGTTTTTTTTCTGGAAATCTTTTACATCGGTGGATGAGATTGCCCGATGTAATAGGTGACGAAAAAAAATTTTTCCCTTATTTTTTATATCATTGCAAATAAATACCTGATGTAAAAAGTTTGTTAACTGTATTTTTTACATCACCTATTTTGATACCCGATGTAAAAACTTTTTCTCAAATGTCTTTTTTAAGTTTTTTAATTGAAATCTACTCAACTCTATTATAATTACGCCTTTACAATTTTTTAAATAACTCAACTATATTTTTTAAGTTTTTTAAATGAAATCTACTCAACTCTATTATAATTACGCCTTTACAATTTTTTAAATAACTCAACTATATTTTTTAAATATATATATAATCTATCAAAAATTCTAAAATAGATTTTACCAAATTCTACAATATACTCTACATTTATATTATATAAAAAATATTACTATATAAAAACATGTACATTCCGAAAATATTAGCATTGGTCAGATAGTATAATCGACGATGAAATGATAAAACTAGTAAGCGGTTCGATAATAAATGTGCCCGGTTTGCAACCCAGCTAGAGGGCCTGTACGATTATTATACCTTCGGGTAGCAGTTCGTATACATCTTAGACTCAGACAAGGATGGTGACCGCGGTGATTGGTCCATAGTCGGCTACCAGCTGTAATACAATGGGAGAACTGACTTTTTGGTTTTTATCCAAAATGTGCGGATAGCTAGAGTCGCTACCGACTTTTCTTTTATCCAATATAAGAAAAGGCTGAAAAGAATAGGAAAAACCTTGATAGATTTTGAGTTCAGGGGGTAAGTTATGAAAATGGAAGGTGTTAGCACCCTTTTCATCTGTAGTTATCTACGGGCTCTTAATCGCTAGTTCACTTTTTAAAATTTTCTTTGTGTGTGTGATTTGTTTGAAAATATTTTGAAAAGCTAACTTTGTAATGATTCTTGTATCAGTCTTCAAGAATGCGTACAAAGTGTTGAAAATATTTTGTTTGAAAAATTATGATGTGTAAAGATGTTTTGTTTGTGAAAAAGGTTGTGAAAAAGCGATTAAAAGTTCCTTACCCACTAAAGATCGTTCTTATTCTTTTCCTTCTTGTTAGAGATAGTGCTATCCATACCATTAGTTGGTAGGTAGCCCTATCCATTAGATTTGAAGGGACATGCATAAGATCGTCGTATGGTCATAGAAAGTAACTTGTAAGGATACTTTAGCAATTCGAAGGGACTATCATCATTTTTCTTGTAGGGTCATCGAAGTGACTAGATCATTTTATAGGCAACTCAAAGGATCATCGACGGATTGTGATCTTTATTCGAAAGGGACCATGATATGATATTATTTAACCGAGGGTATTTTCTAAAGTATTCCCATTTTCGTGGGACGTGACCATTAGTATTGCAAGGCAACAAAGAGAGGTTATCCTAGAGGTGAAGTGTGCAAAGTGTATTGGTTTCAGTTATGTAATCTTGAAAATTAAGGTCATATATGTTTGATTTTATTCTTATCATACAAGCCCATTTACTAGCAGTTGTATATATATATATATATATATATATATATATATATATATATATATATATATATATATAT
This sequence comes from Vicia faba, assembly GCA_948472305.1. Taxonomy (NCBI): domain Eukaryota; kingdom Viridiplantae; phylum Streptophyta; class Magnoliopsida; order Fabales; family Fabaceae; genus Vicia; species Vicia faba. The sequence continues at coordinate 36,798,478 of OX451739.1, read as the reverse complement.
ATATATATATATATATATATATATATATATATATATATATATATATATATATATATATATATATATATATATATATATATATATATATATATATATATATATATATATATATATATATATATATATATATATATATATATATATATATATATATATATATATATATATATATATATATATATATATATATATATATATATATAAAGGTAAAAGATAAAGCGAGAATATAAATCTACGTTATTACAGGGCTTTGAGAGAGTTACATAATTAAAAAAATGTGAGGATGTAAATCTAAGCTATTATATTAAACTGTGTGACCTATACAATTGTCTAAGAAAATAAATAGCAAAAAGAATAAGAAAATCTTGAAAAAAAATTTTAAATGCCCTAAAAATCTAAGTTCATATTTTTGGTGTTTTTATGAAAATAATTTAAGTGTTAATTAATAATAGTTAAAATCCTAATCTAATTAATTTTAATTAATAAAAGCCTAAAATCTAACTGTCCAAAAAAATCAATTAATTAATTTATACCCTAAAATTATTTTTTCGTTGATTTTATTATATGGCTTCTTTCTGATTTTTTTATGTATAAGTTTTGATTAAAAAAAGTTAATTAATAATAAAATAACTAATAAAAAGAAAGGGAAAATGAAGAAAGTAAAGCAAAAAGGGTTTTTGCTATCGCTGAGGTACGAACCCCCCCTTCTCTTCACACACTTGGTTCCAACCTATTCAATGTTTCTTGTTTAACACATCTGGACATATGAAACTTATTAATAACACGAGGATTAAGAAATTTGAAATTAGAAAATCCATAACACCGGTGTGATTGAGGAGAGGCGTTTTGGACACGGTTGAGCGTGGTTATGGACTTGAGGAGATTCCTGGGGATGTCAGGATGGTGATTTAAGGCTTCGTTTAAGTTGAGAATGACTGGAAAACTGGGATACAATTTTCACCTATTCTTTGAAAAATTTATGTTTGAGAACTTGTTTCTATGACAGCCAATTTGTATCCTTGTCTTATGGAGTGTGTCCTCTATTTATAATGGATGATTTTTTTAATTTAACTTTATTGGAAGGAAACATGTGCAATCAAAGTCATTATTTGTTTCCAAAACAATTGCAAAACTTTCAAAAACATGAAGATCTCTTTCCTTCTTCATCCCTCGCGGTTTTGTTATGTTGGATATGTGATCTTTGGCTTCAAAAAAATCCAAAACAAAAGCCCACATGCCTTGTACATTTATTTAATTTAATTTAATTTTGAATTTTAAATAAATAAAATGAAAATAAATGAAATAAAAAATTAAAATAATGCATGAATGGACTTAGAGGTACCTAAACATGCCATAAACACTTTTGAACTTCAAAAGTCAGGCTCAATAGCTTAAAAGTCCAAAATTGCTCAATTGTGGTTTCATGAATTTTCTCAAAATTACTCAACTTGAACCAATCATAACTCTCTAAGATTTTATCATATGAAGGTGATCTTGGACTTTTTGGAAAGCTCAAGATGTCCCCTACAACTCTTATGCTGGTCACGTTTTCATTTGAAGTCTTTAAGTTGATGTAAATTGCTTTGACAAAAGATGTATTTTTGTTGACTTTTAAAATGACCTATAATGGCTTGGCTCATATCTCTCAAATGAAACATTTTTTGGATTTGAGCTTAGAGTGACAAAGTTGTAGAGAATTTAATTTCCTTCAAGACAGGTGTTGGTTGATAATTTTCTGATGAAGCATGAGAAAGTTATGCTTGGTCAAAGTTCAGTTGACTTCTCTTTAAGAAAATCCTAATTTAGTAACTTTTGACTTTTGACGGATCTTGAGTTTTCTTGATGAATCATGATCAACCCTTGATCAAATGATGAATGTGACTTTAAAATCTTGATTTTGACCAAAAATCTTGAGTTTTGATTGTATGTTGACCATAGTTGACTTTTATATAATACAGTTGACTTTCGATCATCTGAGCAATTGATTGAGCAAATTTGTGATGTAAGGCTTGAAAATTGATATGAGGATATCTTGAAGCATATGAGAAACCATGAAACTCACTTGAGACATTAGGAGTCCAATTTTTCTTGAGAAAACCAAAACCCTAATTGTAGGTCATTGCTTAGGAGAGGTGCTTGTATGCTCAAACCCTTGAGTATTCTCGAGCAATTGAGAACCCTATGAGCATGATGAGGTGTCTTGAATTAATTGTCTTCAAAAATGGGAGGGAAAATTTTGGGGTATAACACCAGCCCTACTCATCAATGCTCGTAACTTCCGACGACACATTCATTACATTGTTACACATATTTAATCATCTCCATTCATGGAAACGACAAAGGTTATGTAGTTATAGAACTTAGGAGTCACTCATTAATTGAGACTCTTGATGATACAAAGAAAGAACACTATAAAAGGGGCTCCCGTGAGATGAATAAGTAAGACATTCTTCTTGGGACACACACTTCACTAACGTAGCTCTCAAATTCCCACTAATAATCAAAATCTACTATGTGGCTTTCCCCATCTACACTGGGAAGTCGAATAGATATTTGTTCTATGCAAGAACATTGGTTCCCATCATGGAGCTTAGTGAAATTATTACTAGGCCACACTATAATCTATATTCAGCAGAAAGTCATCGCCTGGAGAACCCCCAGACATGGCACAATTATTAGCCATGGTGGAGGCCCTCGGACAGCAAAACGAAACTCTGTAAGAAAGTGTCACATACCTGCAACAAAGAAGCGTATTGGATGATGACCCATAAGAGGATCTTCTGGAACCCCAACCTCACTCTCAATCTATCTGGGACGATTAAGTCCTAGATAACTTCAAATCACCATCACTGACGGCCTACGATGGCAAAATAGATCCTAAGGAGCATGTTATTGCCATCAACAACCAAATGGAAATAATAGGCTCTATCGACTCACTAAAGTGTAAACTGGTGGCTGGAACCTTCAAGGACGTAGCCCTGTGATGGTACATTAACCTACCACTTCCATCAATGAAAAGCTACCCAGACCTGACAAAGAAGTTAATCCAGCACTTCTCCTCCAACAAGCACTGTAAGGTGTCCGTGACATCCTTATTCAATGTCCGACAAGGTCAAGCGGAGTCTCTTTGAGAATACTTATCTCGGTCCAACAAATAGACCATTAAAGTATCTAATCCCGACCTAGAGTTTTTCGTTGGAGCATTCCAACACGGCCTCCGAGCAGGGTAGTTCAACGAGTCCTTAGCACAGAAGCCCGCATCTGACATGACCAAAATCATTACCATAGCGGAATGCTACATAACGAGTGAGGAGAGAAACTTAGAGAAATGATCCAGAGACTATCCAGAGACTCCTAGGGGATAAGAAATACCAAAGAAGAAGGGTCAGGAAGGAGGTAGGAGTCTTCTCAAACGTTTTCGTAAGATAGACCCGGGGAGCACATAACTCAGAGGCCTAAATGACGTCCCTTTGATCTAAGCGGCATGGGGACACCTTTGAACATAAGGAGATGTGAAATTTTACAGGAGGTAGTGCACCTGAACCTAATCCCAGAAGCACCCCATAACAAAAGGGGAGTCATTGTCGTACTAGGGAATGACGCTAGAGCTTTGTGTAGCTATCATCGGCTTAGGGGACACCATACCGACGATTGCCTCCAGCTAAAGAAAGAAATCGAGACTTTGATACAGAGGGGGCACCTACTAACTTATGTAAAAGAGGATAAATCCCCAACTGATAAAAGAGATACTCGGCAGAAAGATGTATACTCGGAAGAACCTTCCTAAAATAAAGGAAAAAATATTGAAGAAGTGCATGAGACCAAAATCAGATTGGCACGCCCTTAGCACCATCGCCGGTGGATTTCCTGGCTGCAGCGAAACCAACCCGACCATAAAGAAATATGCCCGGGTCATAATGCACATATCCAAAGATATATCCAATGTTCGGGAACATGATTTAAACCCGATTAGCTTCTCCAGAAAAGATGTGGTTGGAATTATGGCCCACGAGAATGATCCTATGGTTATCAAGGTACAAATACGAGACTAGAGCATTAAAAGGGTGCTGGTAGATCCCGGTAGCTCAGCCGATGTACTATATTGGGATGCATTCAAATTAATCGAGTTCGACACATCCGAACTACTTCCCTTCAATGGTACCTTAGTCGTATTCTTCGGAGAACAAGTACAAGTATTGGGACACCTCCCAGTACTCACAACCTTTGGAAGCGGTGTGAATGCTCAAACGGTCAGAGTGAGGTACTTGATTGTGAATGTAGCCTCACCTTATAACATTATCATAGAAAGACTCTTCTACAATTCCTTGGAAGCCGCTCTCTCCACCTTGTACCTCACCATGAAGTACCCCTTGGGGAATGGCCGAGTTGAGGTGGTTAAAAGCGATCAAGGATTGACCAGGAAGTGCTATAAGGACAACCTGAAGTTAAAGAGTAAGATATAATCCAAAGATCCCGAATGTTCCAATGAGCTGAAAGTCAACATGATAGACATAGATCCTCATGACGATGCGCAGGAAGAAAGACTTTCTCCCCACGATGAGACAAAGAGGGTCCAGATTGACACCACACCTTCCGAAATAACTTATATAGGATGCAATCTTTCTCGAGAGGAGGAAACACGAATCATGGAGCTGTTGAAAGAAAACATCAACTTGTTTGCATGGAATCCCTCAGATATGCCCGGAATAGACCCCAACTTCATGTGCCACCACTTAGTGTTGAATCCTGACAGCAAGCCGATGTTGCAGAGGAAAAGGAAAGTTGGAGAAGAAAAGAAGAAGGCTGTAAAATATCAGGTCGAGAAGTTACTCGATGCTGGCTTCATCAAAGAAATCAAATATCCTACTTAGCTAGCCAATGTAGTTATGGTAAAAAATAAGATAGGGAAGTAGTGCATATGCGTCGACTTCACGGACCTCAACAAAGCATACCCTAAGGATCTGTATCCATTACCACATATAGACCAACTCATTGACGAAACCTCGGTGTATAGACTGCTCAGCTTCATGGATGCCTACTTGGGGGTAAAACCAAATCCGTATGAGCCAGGATAGTGCGTCAAAGACTGGCTTCATGACAGATCAGAGCAACTACTATTATGAGGTAATGCCGTCCAGTCTCAAGAACACAGGAGCCACATACCAACGATCAATGGACAAGGTATTTTCCAGTCAAATCGGTTGGAATCTGGAAGTAACGTAGACGACATGGTTGTCAAAACCGCAATGGAGAAACAACATGTAACCGACTTGAAAGAAACACTCACATCCATAAGACAATACGACACAAGGCTTAACCCAAAAAAATGTATCTTTGGAGTTCAGGTCGGCAAGTTCCTAGGTTTCATGATCACTAACCGTGGAATAGAAGCCAACCCGGACAAATATCAGGCGATTATTGACACGCGTAGCCATTCCTCAAAAAAGTAGGTACAACAACTAATGAGAAGATTAACTACTATGTCTCTGTTTCTGTCATGCTCCAAAGATAGAGTGATCCATTTCTTCGTAGCCCTTAGGAAGTCGAAAGAATTTGAATGCACAGAAGCATGTGAGGAAACCTTTCAAAGAGTGAAATGCTTCTTATCCTCTCCACCAATATTTACAAGACCAGAGGAAAATGCGCCTTTCATTCTATATCTGGCGCTTTCTGAAAAAGCCATGAGTTCAGTTCTTGTTCAAGAAGGGAAAGATGGTGAAAAGCCAATGTATTTTTTTAGAAAAGTTCTGAAAGGAGTCGAGCACCGATACCAGAAGATTGAAAACCTAGCGTTAGCATTGATAATTATAGCCCAGGAATTGAGACATTATTTCCAGGGTCATCCGATAACCGTAAGGACCAATTATCCCATCAAACAGATACTGAAGAAGCCAGATCTAGTTGGAAGGATGGTCACATGGGCTGTAGAGCTGTCGAAGTATGATATCGACTTTGTAGTAGAGATAAGTGACACATTACCCAAATAAAAAGTGAGCAAGTGGACTCTTCACATTGACGGTTTGTCCAGCCTTAAGGGAAGCAAAGTCGGGGTCGTCCTTGAAGGACCCGGAAACTTTATATTGGAATACTCATTAAGCTTCAACTTTCAGGCTAGTAATAATCCAGAATAATAAGAAGCCCTCATAGCAGGAATGAAGTTAGCTAAGGAAGTAGGAATCAACCATCTAATGACAAAGAATGATTCATAATTTATTACATGGAAGATGAAGGGGGAGTATCATATAAGGGACTCGACATTGTTTAAATACCTCCAGTTAGCGCATGGGATATCAAATACCTTCATGGAATTCGAGATCAACCATATTCATAGGGAAAATAATGTACGAGCCTACGTATTAGACCTGCTCGTCAGTACCAAGGGACCGGGGGATGAATAAAACAGTGATACAAGAGGTCCTAGAAAGACCAAGCATCAAGCAGGAAGAAGTCATGTCAATCGAGTACATCACCAGATGGATGGCCCCGATAATACAATACCTGATGTAGGGTACCCTTCCCGAAAACACCAACGAGGCCAGGCATATAAAAAGGTATCCACTCGCTATCTGATAGTATCTGAAAAACTGTATAAGATGGGGAGATCCGCGCCCATGCTGAGATGTGACAGAAACAAAGGTTACCTTTGTAATGAAAGAGGTCCATAAAGGGGCATGCAGAAGCCACATCAGAGAGAAAGCCCTACCTGGGAAGATCCTCTTAGATGGTTACTATTGGCTTCTAATGTTGCAAGATTGTGCCGAGTTCGTAAGCAAGTGTGACAAATTCCAAGTATACTCACCATTTATACACTCCCAGTCGAGTTTCTGCACTCCATCTTTCCCTCATGTCCATTTTACCATTAGGGAGCAGACATACTGAGATCGTTCCCAACAACTGCCAGGCAGTTAAAATTTCTGATCATGGTCGTCGACTACTTCACGAAATGGGTAAAAGCAAAAGTTGTGGCATGCATCACCATCGAAAGAGTACGACACTTCTATTAGAAAAATATCATTTGTAGGTTCGAATTACACATAGTCATAGTATTCGACAATGGAACATAATTTGCGAGCTCATCCTGGTTAAATTATGCGATGACCTGGGTATCCAAAACAGATTCACATTGGTGGAGCATCCTCAAGCCAACAGACAAGCCAAAGTGGCCAACAAAATCATCTTGACGGGAATGAAAAAGAAAGTGGATGACACAAAGGGCCTGTGGTCCGAGTACCTTCCAGAGATCCTTTGGTCGTACCATACAACCCCTCACTCCACCACCCGAGAAACACCTTTCTGAATGGTGTACAGGGAGGATGCCCATGATATTGGTTGAGATCAACACCCCAATATGGAGAAGGGAGCACTTTTACAAATAATCCAACAAGGACGACTTGAATAGTTTGGTCAACATGGTGGATGAGATCCGAGAAATAACACATATCAGATATTTTATGGTCAAGAGAAGATTAACTAAGAGGCTCAACCTGAAAGTTAGACAAAGAGGTTTTTAACCAAGAGATCTAGTACTCAAAAAGATTACCGACCCTAAGAACAAGGGAAAGTTATCTCTGAACTGAGAAGGCACATATCGGGTACTTCATAAGCTAAACAATGAGGCTTACAAATTTGAAACTCTGGATGGCGTAGAAATACCTAGAACATGGAATCTATCCAATCTCAGGCTTTACTTCAGCTAAAAATATGTTATAAAACTGACAATAAATGTACGAGATGCACTCTTTTCCCTTGCAAGGGAAAGGGATTTTAATGAGGAATCCAAAGGGAAATCAAATATTTGTAACTGAAGTCAAAGCGCACTCAAAGCCTCTCACAAACTCGGCCAACCTCCCCAAGGCTCTAGACCTACTTGGCCAACCTTATAAGAGGCTCTAATCCGACAAAAAAGTCGAAATGCACTGGAAGCCTCTCACAAGCTCGGTCAACCTTGCCAAGGCTCTAGACCTACTTGGCCAACCTTATAAGAGGCTCTGATCTGGATTCAAAGTGAACTCGAAGCCTCTCGCAAACTCGATCAACCATGCCAAGGCTCTGGACCTACTCTTCCAACCTTATAAGAGGCTCTGATCCGACAGAAAGTTGAAGCACACTCGAAGCCTCTCTTAAACTCGGTTAACCTCGCCAAGGCTCTAGACCTACTTGACCAACCTTATAAGAAGCTATGATCCGACAAAAAGTTGAAGCACACTCAAAGCCTCTTGCAAACTCGATTAACCTCGCCAAGGCTCTAGACCTACTCGTCCAACGTTATAAGAGGCTATGATCCGACAAAAAGTTGAAGCACACTCGAAGCCTCTCGAAAACTCGGTCAACCTCACCAAGGCTCTAGACCTACTAAACTAACCTTATAAGAGGCTCTGATCCGACAAAAAGTTAAAGCGCACTCGAAGTTGTTGTACCCCAATTTTTGCCCCTAAGATTCCTCTATCATATCATATCAACTCAATTACGATAAGATCAAACTAGTGTTTGGTTCTTCTCCTTATCTTTAGCTTTGCTCATGGGGTATCACCAAGCATCTTTACTTGTATTTTGTGATCATCTATGTTATGTATTGATTAAATTTTAACTAATGAATACAATAAATGTTTTCCCTAATTGATGATATTATAGGTGAAAGCACAACACATTCCATCAAGTTAATCTATAGGTTTATGAGTTCATTCTTATACCTTCTTCAACAAAGCTTCATTGAGATTAAAGATTCATCATTGAAGATATTTTAAAGTAATATCATGAAAAAGTCTATTATGATCCATCATGCCTCAAGTTGTCAAAGATAGTCCAAAGATGCAAGGGTTAATTGGAGAAGTTGGACCTAATTAGACAAGTCTTTGAATTATTTATCACAAGTGCATGTATCCCTTAATTCTCAATATTTGGAAGTGATTATGGTTGCCATGGTTTCTCATTATCATCCTCAACAACTTCTATTTACATGAAAAAAAGTATTTGTGCAAGAAGGTTTTTCAAAATTGAAAGGGTTTTTCAAGTCATTTTGTTGCTCTAGGAGCTAGGGTTTTGAACTTCTAAAGGCTATATCTTGATCATCTTTTGGTATTTTTAAGTGATTCCAAAAACATGCTTCTATTAAAAGGTTTATCAACAAATCACTTCAAAAGTTTCAAGAATTTTTTTTATGGAGGATACCTAATGATGAAAAAAGATTACAAGTCCTTTAGATAGGCCATCAAAATCAATTGTGTGGCTTCAAAAGATCATAACTTGGTCAATTTTTATCTCCTTAAGCCCACTCTTTTTCCATAATGATGTTAAATATGTGAAATTCAACTCTTCTTTTATGTAATAAGCTTGTAAATGGATGGAAGATGCCCTAAGGATGCAAAAAATTATAGGTCATATCATGAATTTTCACCAAGTCATAACTTTCTCAATTTTTAGAGTTTTTAAATGGTTCAAGTCTCAAAATTTCATTCAACAGGTCTACTTCATGCCATCTTTTTATTCCAAGAGAAAATTTTAAAAGGAAGGCCATTTTTGGATGAAAAACATTATAGGTCATTTTGAAGAAAAAAACTTAGAATTTTTCTAAGTACAAAAAGTCAGCATCTTTTTCTCAACTTTGACTCATCACAACTTTCAGCTCAAGCATCCATTTGATTCCATTCTTTGCATATTATAAAGTTTGTGATCTCATCTTTCCAATTCATTAAGAATTAAGTCCTAAGTTTCCCTAAATCGTGCACACTGTTGATTCAAAGGTGGTACCTTGAAACTAAAGTTTTCTCCAAAGTCAGAATTTGAAATCCTTGATTTGGCCTCTAAACACAATATTTTTGCGCGTTTTTACTTTTAATCAAGTTTGATGAACTTCCATAAATGATTAACACATTGAAACACAAGTTTTGGTTGAGTTTTGAGCAAAATAGAAGTCTCACTTAAGCATTCCATAAGTGTCCCTATAAATTGAGGGTCATACCTCATTCATCTTCTCAAGCTTAGAGAGCCATAATCACCATGTCAAACTTCCTCTTGAACCCACTTTTCTGCAACTTCGAATTTGATTTTACAGCTTTCCTCAATCCATTTTCTTTTTCAATTCATCATCCTTGAACCTCACTGAAGCTAACAGGAGAAAAAATAAGCTCTAAGACTTCCTAAATCGTGCTAGCCAAGTCAAGTTTCAGAGCTCTGAATTTGAACTTCAATAGGTAGATTCCTTCACCAATTCTCTCAAACTTTGATACTGTAATGAAGCTCTCATCATTCTGATTCTAGTCGCAACATTTATTTTCAACTGGAAGTGAGTTTTGGCCATGAATTTTCAAATCCCTTGTCAAATCTTTCCTTCCAAAATGACTGAGCTACACCGTATATAAATTTTTCGCAAGGGTACCATTGGAACCGTCTTGAAGAGAAGAAGCGAATGGTACCAATCTCGACCTCTGATTTTTTCATTTTTAGAGACCTACAATTCGCGTGGCTGAAGGTTGAAGATGACCAATGTGTCATCTCTCAACCAATGATATCGTGCCATTTGTTTTTTTTTCAAATTCTGATTTAATAAATGATTCAGTATTTTATTTACTAAGGACCATGATATGCATAGTGCGTCTGATCCATTCGATTAGCTTACTAACACGTTTTGACTCTAATCTAATGGTCTACATATTTTTGGTTTTTATTTTATTTTATGATTTTATATTTTATTTGTTTAAAACTTCAAAAATTCATAAAAAACTCATTTTAACTTCAAAAAATTCTTAAAAATACTTTTGATTTTTCTCTTTCTGATTATTTCTTTTTTCAAAATTTTATTTTGTGTTTTGATATTTTTTATATATTTTTTTACTTTATTTGAATTGTTTTAAATGTTTAAAAATACTTTTCTTAATTTTTAAATTCTGAAAAAAATATGCAAGGATCCAATGACCTATTGACAAATATTGGTGACCTCACTTTATTTTTATTTCTGAATTTACTATTTTTCACAATTTTTTGTTTATTTTGCCTATTTCTTTTAATTTTAAAAAAAATTTCTGACTTAAAAAAATTACAAAAAAATATATAAAAAAATTTGAGCTCATTTCTGATTTTTCTATGGTCTTATTTAATTTTTATTGGATGTTTTGAATATAGTTGCTAATTTCCCCTTTTATTTTCATTTAAAAACCATTGTAAAAATCTTTTTCTTTATTTTAAAATACAATTTTATTTTGTATATATTCTTGTTGATCTTGGACTATGAGATTTTGATCATGAGCTTCATTAATATTATTGGATCTTGGGTGTTGAGTTTAACTCCACCAAAGTGGATGGATGATTTTAATGATGGCTTGATTAAATTTTTGGTTCAAATGTGGTTTAATTATTATCCCATCCCTCTTCATCTTATCCTCTTCTTATTGTGTCATATGTTGTTAGAGAATGATATACATATCATCTCTCCAAACATATGACACATAAATTTCTATTGACCGACCTCAAAATAGGTGCGACTTCTATATAAGTCCACTTACAATTGCTTAACATAGTGCTAAATTTTGTCCCAATTCGAGAAATGATCATTCGTGGCCCAAACCCATTTTTGTAAGCCCAAGTATGTTAATTTGAATCCTTTGAATCAATAACCTTGAGATTCATTGTTAGGAGGCTTTGGTCTTATCAATCCTCTAATGAATCTTCATAAGCTTTGGTCAAAGTGAATCACTTAAACATCGTTGATCATTTATGGTTGCCTTGAGAATTTTAAATGAATGATATACTTGACAAAAAAGAAAATGAAACTTATTGTTGAGAGGCTTTGGTTTTATCAATCCTCTAATGAGTTTCAAATGCAAGTTTAAAGATGGTCATTCAACTAACCTCTAATTTCTAACAATTGACTTTATTTTGTTCTTTTACTTTATGCTTTTACTTTAAGCACGTTTATTTTAGAATTTACATTTCATGCTATTTCCATCTTTTCTCATTTGAGTATTTACTTTTATGTCATTTTTATTTTGCTCCCTTGAGCTCTTCATTTCTTTTTGAAGATACCTAATAATCAACTTAAACCATAAAAAAACTTTAATGTTACTTGGACTATTTGGTTACTATCCTTGGCATTATGGAGTGATGAACTTATTGGACTTAGGATTAGAGACCTTGGCCTACCTTGAGACCTCGTGACCTCAAATATTATTTTGTCTGGAGCTCTTGAGGTTTACCACAAGACATTGGGTTGTTTGTTTGCTTTGTGTGTAGGTTATTGTGATTATATGCTTTGTCTGTGATCGGGAATTCATCTGTATACAACTATTACTCTGCCCAATTTTTGTGAAGACTTAATGCAATTGAAGCTTGGTTTTCTTAAGAGGTTTGCTATCTTTGCTGGTTTGGTTTCAAATACAAAGGACTGGAATTCTACATTGACTCATTGTGTCAAGTTTTGGCTTCTCATTGGCTAGACGATTCTTTTCCCTAACATTTACCTTATGCTTTAGGATAGTCCCTTCATCTCCTCCCATCTTCTTTAATTTCAAAAATCGTCTCCCTCCTATTGAAAACTCTTGTTGTTTTTAAACTTGAACCGCTTTCGTAATAAACTTGGACTTAGGTCCATGCATTTTCAAAAATATTTTCTTAATCAAACTTTAAACAATTTAACAATACTTTGACATTTTTGTGAGAAGACTAAAACTCAATTAATATCATTCAAACCATTTTGCCACCTTGGCTTTTTTACCTTAAAACTTTTCTTAAAAGATTACACTCTTGTCAATCCTTATAGTGATGCGAGCTACTATACTTCTACGATATGTAGTGAAGTGAGATATTTTCCACTTGGGTGTTGAGTGAGGCTTTGTTGATTTTAAAATCCAATCCATATCCTCCACTTTGAGATGACACAAATTCTCCTTTCTCATAATCATGGGTAGTAAGTATGTTTTCCACTCGGATAAGACGATGATGTCTCGTCTCTTAAAACTAACCAACACACATGTGTTTGTTTAAAATTTTTTAAAGGTGAACTACAAGTACTCTAATACCCTATTGCATGGAAGGTGGTACGTAGGCACTAAAGGTTCGCAACCGCGGAGGGTTCAAAAGTCATAAAAAGAACTTCTTTTCTCATCCCCACAATCTATTTTTATACAAATTTTATAGCCAAAATACACAAACTTTCAAAGAGGTTCTTGCGGTGTACCATAGATGTTTAGGGTGCTAATACCTTCCCTTTGCATAACCAACCCCGAACTTAGATTCTTTCCCCCTATTTTGGGTTATTCACTCATTTCCCATTCCTTTGGAAACAATAAAGCGCGGTGGCAATTTTTATTTTGATATGTGCGAGTCAAGTCAATCCAATGGCTTAGTCTCAACATTTCTACCGCTACAGAAGCCTCTAGCAAACTCGATCAAGCTCGACAAGGCTCTGGACTTACTCGCCTAATCTTATAAGAGGCTATGATCCAACAAAAAGTAGAAGCGCACTCGAAGGCTCTCGAAAACTTGGTCAACCTCGCCAAGGCTATGGACCTACTCGACCAATGTTATAAGAGGCTCTGATCCGGAAAAAAGTTGAAGCGCACTCGAAGCCTCTCGCAAACTCGGTCAACCTCACCAAGGCTATGAACCTACTCGTCCAACCTTATAAGAGGCTCTGATCTGGAAAAAATTTGAAGCGCACTCGAAGCCTTTCTCAAACTCGATCAGCCTCGCCAAGGCTCTAGACCTACTCGGCCAACCTTAAAAGAGGATATGATCCATAAAAAAATTCAAGCACACTTAAAACCTCTGGAATTAAGTCGGTTAAGCCTCCAAGCCTCTATCCACATCATTAAACACTCCCCTCCATAAGGGTCGAGTTCCATCATTAAGAACTCCCCTCCGTAAGGGCCTAGTTGTATCGTTAAACACTCCATGCCTAAGGGTTGAGTACAATGAATTAACACTCCCCACATAAGGGTCAAGTTCCATAACATTAACACTTCACATATAAGGATCGAGTACAATGAATTAACACTCCCCACACAAGGGTCGAGTTCCATGAATTTAAACTACCCGTGTAAGGGTTAAGTATTCCAAAACAAGGGAACTTTAACTTGACCGAATAGAGCCCACTAAGGCGATTCCGAGAATGCAACAAGTTCACTCAGGGCTCATTAAGCCCGAGAGATGAATGATAAAATAACCCTTAACCCTATACCGATTCAGGGCTCTTAAAAGAAAATCTTAGAGAATAATTTTATATAAACCGCCAAGAGACTCAAAGAACGAGTATGACCGTTTTTGAAGAAGTACTCCTAACGGTATAAAAAGACATGGAAAGTTTCTAGGGCTCTTATAAATTAAAGATAATATCTGACACTACATGATCAAACACAAATAACTCGGTGGACTTTTTGTCCGGTGGGCTTATATATACCATCTTATCTTTAAAGCCAAAAATGCATAAACCAAAAAAATAAAAAATGCAAACAGAAATATGATATACAGATAAGCGGAAAGTAACAATTACATAAAGCCGCAGAAGGAAGTTTGAAGTACAAAATCCTGGAGGCAATAGTTTAAAAAGTAATAAAAAAGATGGCTAACCACTCCTTACAAAAAATTACATAAATGCATCTTCGAGATCTACAAGGCGGCCATCCTGCACCACCTTAAAGTAGTCCATCTTCGATATGGCCAAGCCGAGATGAAGACACAATATCTGATCATTGGTCTGCTTGAAGGCCTCATCAATAGCGGAAATAATGTCCACTTAAGAATTTCTAAGAGCCTCCCTCAGTTCGTCAGTGGTAGCCTTTAGCTCGTTATTAGCGGTCTTCTACACCTTCAACCTCTTGTTGAGTTGAGTTAGAGAGGATTTACTCTCAAACTCCAAGGTCTCTCCCAGCGCTCTTTCCCCTTAGATAAGACTTTATCCACGTCAGACATCTTCTCGGACTGAGTCTTCTGAGATTCCTTCAGCCGATTTATCTCCTCCTTCAGTCTCTGCTCCATATGCTCACAGTCATCACTTGACTGAAAGAGACTGCGAGTCAAAATCACACACCTTATGAGATAGAAGTTGAGGTTCTGTGTCATCTTCTGTCGACCTATAGACTTAACCTTGTTAACATCCTACAATGGCGTTTAAAATGATCATAGAGAAAAAGGAACTCATCAAAGTTGTTAGACCAAAACTTAAACTCTTTAGAAGCCATGGCTATTGTAATACTTGATTTAATTAGAATTATTTTTAATTAAATAAATATATGATATGATGTGTTTATATATGTTTTGATGGAATTATTGGAAGATTAAAAGTACTGATAATTGAAGAAGTTAAGGACATTAGGGGTATGTGGCTAAAAGTGTAGAGACACGAGGGTAAAAGGAGAATATTAATGTTAATGGTATTATTATTATTATTAATTATTATTATTATATTTACTATTATTATTATTATAAGAGATAAATAATATTTTATAATATTAATAATTAAGTAAGTAAAAACAAGACTAGTACTAAGAGGATGGAAAAAGTTTGTATATTTGTATGAGAGAGGAGAGAGAAGAGAGAGAGAGAGAGGAGAGAGGAGAGAGAGAGAGAGAAGATGGAGAGAGAGGAGAGAGAGAGAGGAGAGAGAGAGGAGAGAGAGAGAGAGAGAGAGAGAGAGAGGGAGGAGAGAGGAGAGAGAGGAGAGAGAGGAGGTGAGAGAGAGAGAGGGAGAGAGAGGAGAGAGAGAGAGAGAGAGAGAGGAGAGAATCATTATTCTCAATCGATCGTAGAAAACCAGAGAAGTGTAGAAATGAGAAGAAGATAAGAGCATTAGGAAGCAAGGGTAAGAGATTTCACCATAGGAATCAAGAATCAACAAAAGTATAAGGTAAGGAGGGATTCTAACACTATAATAGGTGAGCCTAATGATATGGTATGGTAGTGTTTAGGTCCACGATTGTATGCTCTTGATTTCTCCCTATTTGGTTGTTTTGAGATTTTTCCTCCCATTGATGAATTCTTGATGTTTTTGCTATGTTTTGATGGAAATTAGATAATATAAATCTATTATAATTGATATAATGTTGGTGAATAATTAGCATGCTTTAAAGACATTTCTTCAATGGAAATATTGGAAGTTTGGGTTTTGAAAAATTGAAAATCGCATTTGGAAAAGTTGCAGATTTTTGAGTTCTACAACAGTGTAGTAACCGGTTACTGGTCTGGTGGTAACCGGCTACCTACAGGTGAAAAATTGAGGGAAAATAGGGTACTACCCTTAAGAAGTAACCCGTTACCCGTAATGCAGAGTAACCAGTTACCGTTGACATATTTTTAAAAAACAGGGGCTACTGATTATGCGTAGTAAACCGGTTACTGGTATTGAGGTAACTAGTTATCGCTGAAGGATTTTGTGATTCGTTACTTTTTCGTGCAGTATCCAGTTACCGGTATGGCTGGTAACCGTTTACCACTGTGTTAGACAGAATTTTTGGAAATTGTTAAAACTCCATAACTTTCGTCTCGGGTGTCCCGTTTGACGCGTCGTTTTGACTGGTTGAGAAGCAAAATAATCATTTCTACTTTCTAAAAATAAACTATAACTCAAAAGATAATTATGTCCACTGATATTTATACCTATTTGTGTGTATTCCTGAGTTATTATGCTATAAATTTATGAGTTATGAATGATTAAAATGACATTGTACGTAATGTGTTGATTGTGTGACATGATATGCATGATGATGATGATGATGGCCTGTATTGGTAACGAAATTGACTAGCAAGAGTAATTCAATATATAATTTTGTTGTTTCATAGCAATGTCGCTTGCATTCGTTAAAGATGGTCTGTATTGGCAAAAGATAGGCCTGTATTAGCGATAGATGGCCTCTATTGGCGTTTTTTTTCCCTAAGTTGGCATTATTAACATGAGGGTTTTGCCCTGTCGATACCCACAAGCGTCGAGTCAGTGTCAGTTTTTACTAGCATTATATGGTTGTTAATTGGTTTGATCGTCTGAAACCTTGAATGCGTATCTAATTTTTTTTATGACGAATGTTATGTTGTTCATGCATTTAAATTATATTGATGTTACGTTGAGTATGATGGACCGACAAAATGGTATGAGGGTAAATATGTATAATGATGTGTACTTGAGTTTTTATTCTTGCTCATTATTATGCTTCCTCTTATATTGTTATGATATATTACCCTTTCTGTTTGAATGTTGCCTCGACATAGGTAACGTGCAGATGATTCAAAGCAGCTTTAGGTCGAGGTTAGCTGAAGAGTTCCTTAAGTTTTGCATAGATTGAGTCGGTGGTCTGCTCTGATATGTAACACTTGGGGGTTTCACGTTTTTATTTATTTCATTGGGAGTGAACTTTTTAACTCACTCCATTGTTTGAGTTTAATTTATGACTATGCTGAATTTTTTAAAGATGATAATTATAACTCTGATTGGAGAATTGAGATGATTCCTTATTGATGTTTTTCGCGCTGCGAGTAAATGAAAGGAAGTTTAAGACTTTTGAACATATGAGTTGTGTTGCTTATCTTATTTAATGAGCATGTAATGATGTATGAAGCATGTGGCATCCTATTTTGATGTTGTATTTTAGAAATTAGTTTACTCTGATTTTTTTATAAATATCTCACTCTCCAAA